>ARYC01000356.1:0-37882 GCA_000711775.1 Oxytricha trifallax | reverse complement strand
CAAAGCTCTTTGATTAAATGACTCAAGTTAAGCTCAAAGTCCCTAAACTTAATCATTACCAGACTTTCTTAAAAAAGTAAGCTCAAGAAATCAAGGATAAAGTTGGCCCAAGAGGGATGATGCTAGAAAATTAGGTGGAACTCTGTAGTAAAACAGCCCTTTATAATATTGACTCAGCATTCAAAGAAATTGACTACGAGGAGCAGATTAACCCAAATCAAAAGAAGTTAACTAGTTTATAAAGAAATCGAATGGCTTTGAGTTTTATGGATATGAATGAATAGCCAAGGAAGTTCTAATACTACCAGAGATTTATTGATATGGACTCGACCGAAAATTAAGAGGATAGTAAAAATAACAGAAGTAAGACTATCAAAATAAAGAGCAAGAAGTTGAACAGCAAATAAAAGACTTCTTCTGAGTTTAGAAAAACTTCTCAGAATTTCATTTCTTAAGTAGACCAGTCTTATTTATCTTATAATAATAATAATAATAATATTAATAATAATAATAATAATAATAATAATAATAATAATATTTTGATAATAATAATAATAGTACAAAATAACTTTTCATTGAGAGAAAATTAGAAGGAGTTCTCTATAATTTCTTAGTTACAAACATTATACAGTTTAATTTAGATAGTTTTATTAATGTTTGAGCCTGTCATTTAAATAAAATCACATAGTAATACTAATATATATAATTAATATAATAATAATAATAATAATAATAATAATAATAATAATAATAATAATAATAATAATAATAATAATAATAATAATGTGATCACATTGAGGTCTCTGGGGACCCCCGATCAATAATATGTTAATATATATAAGGGACTAGCCCTTTTATAAGTTCCAGTTATTAAAGCTAACATGGGCATTAACTTAATTCACATAAAATTGTTAATTTTCTACTCTGTCATCTTCATGAGCCATTTCTTTTTCTTTCTGTTTTCCTTCCTTTGTCTTAGCTTTGCTTGGAAGGGGGGCTTCTAATTATTTGGAAGAGATATACCAACGTGTAATTTTTCGACGGAACTTTGTTGAATTTCGTTGGTGAGAAGTACTCTCTCCTAAATGCTTCTTATTTATAGCTCACCTTAATATAGTGGGCTAAGTTAATTAATGAGCTAAACCTCCCATTATTGAAAGTGGAGATTTATTCTTAGATTCTTGGAGTTGATGAGTCTTTGGAGTAGTTTAAATCTAATGTCTTCTTTTGTGAATTAGATGTATTTACTTGTTGTTAATGTCTCTTAGACTCTATCTGTTTCTAGTAAAATGTCTTGTCTGACCCCATCATACATAAGTTAGTATATGATTGTTTTATCATCTATTGAATCTTCTATCAGATTCTGTTCAGTTTCTGATCTGATGGGTTCGATAGTCGACTTTTACTCCCTATTTAGTACCTATTTTTCCTCTTCCCTTTTTAGTACCTATTTTTCTTTTTAAGCTTCCCTATTTAGTACCTTGGGTGATTCTTCATGTATCTTTGAGGTAAGTTGGAGTGATTCCTCCAATATCTTGGGAAGGTAAGCTGGGAAGATATGTATGAGAGATTCTTACTTTTACGCGTCTTCAATTGAAGACTTTGTGTTTTAGAAATTTCTATTGGAGTTAAAGTAGAAAGGTTTGTACCCTATTTGTGTGTTAGTTGGGATGTTTTTATCTACTCTTGGGTTTGTGTTAGTGAGGTGTTGAGGCTTCATTGTCAATTCAATGTTGGGGTTTTGGTTTAGGGGTCTCCGGGTGATGTGTTTAGAAGCATTTTTCTTCTGGGACAGTTTAAGGTTTCTGTAGTATCTGTTCTTGTACCTGATTTGTTCTTTCTCAAAAGCTCTGTAGGCTTCTTCCTCGTCTTCATCTTCCTCTTCTTCTTCTTCAGACATACAATCTGCGTCTTTTTAGTGAGAAGGGAAAGGATAGAATGAGTTAGCTATAGGTTTGTGGTTTTTGTCTCTTAGAGTTCTGTGGTTGTCTAGTAGTTTGGTGTCGTCAATCAGAACTTGTTTGTAGCTTAGTCTCTTCTGTTGAAGTTGTAGCATCTTCTTGCACCAGTCAAAGGTTTGGTTCATGGTTTGGAGTTAATGTTTCGTTATTTATTTATCTTATAAAATATTCTATACATTTAATCTTTGGATGGAAGTATAGAAAATGAAGTATAATCATTTTACTAAGATAATTAAACAATAGAAAACTTGAAGAATTTTGAAGAAATGTCTATGCATGACATTAAATTATTTGATCATAAACCTAAACATTAATACACTCATAGCAAACTTCAGACATCAATGAATTTTGCATTTGGTTTTGATAATGGTAAATCTGCTCTTACTTCATAAACAGTTTTTGACAACCATTTAACCACAAACTATAATGTTATCTTATTTTTAAACACCTTCCTATAATAGAGACAGTCTAATCTAACCGATGCCAAATATAATACTCCTGGACCTAAAGAACAGCTAAATTTAACAAGCTAAAACTTCTTACCATAATTGAATGACCCCTTAACTTATAGATCTACAGATGTTGATATAAAACCTTAGAATATGAAGTTTAGATATAACTAAAGACATTCCAAAAATTTATCAAGTTTAACTCCAGGTCTTTAGAAATTGAATCAGAATTCATTTAACTTTCAAACTCTTAATTCAAACAACAACTTGTCATTTATGAGCAATAATAAAGATCACCGTCGTAGAGACTAATTGCTTAATATTGTAGGAATACATTTGATTTGGGAAAATAATTTATAATTAATTAATTAATTAATTAAATATAATAATTCGTGGCAGTTAACTTTGTCCTAGCCTAGACAATATGGTACTTGTTCGATATAGAATTTAAAATTACCTGGACTATACTATTGGCGGTACCCCTCTATAGCATCCTAGGTGCGAGATAAATCGACTTTAATTAAAGCATTAAAATCTACTAAACAAATCACCCAAAATTAAAGTCGAGTTATCTCGCTCGTAGGATGCTATAGAGGGGTACCGCCAATAGTAAAGTCCAGATGATTTTGAATTCCCTATCGAACAAGTACCATATTGACTAGGCTAGGACAAAGTTAACTGCCACGAATTATTATATTTAATTAATTAATTATAAATTATTTTCCCAAATCAAATGTATTCCTACAATACTATTAATAACCCTAACAAATATTTGCAGAGATCCTTTGAGATGCTTGAGAAAAATGCAGTTGATATTCTCTCTTATCACACATAACTTAGATAAAAAATATAACTCCACAAAAACTTAAATGAAAAATTAGATCCTATTTAAAATGGAAATCCTGAATTATAATCATAAAATCCAACTATAAATCTGAATTTAACTAAATTAAGCTTCAAATCTAAAGCTAAATCAACTGGAGTTACCCCTCATAAACGGACTATAATTGATCTTGCAAAAAAGAAAGCATTTTTCCCAGCAAATGTTATATCTGAAGAAGATGCCCTTGAAGAATTCAAGAATGTGAATTATAAGACTTTATTAGAGCAAGTTCTTAAAGAAACTGACTTCATGAAAACTATAATGTTAAAGGAAAAAAGTAGAGGGATTCAAAACCCCAAAACCCCTTAATGAGGTTTATAAGTGCTTTGATTTGTAGGGAATTTGTTAGGGGTTGGGGTTATTAATAGGTTTTAATGTGAAATTTATAGTAAATGTATTTAATTTAATCACTCAAAATGCACTTTTGGATCATGTGGGAGAGGTCTGAAGTTTATTTAACTTAACCACAACTCTATCTTCTCTAATGTTATGTCTGATCTAGAGTTTGGTTTTAAGATTATTGATTCTGCCATTTATTTTAATGATTGAAATGCTCTGGTTTTGTCTATAAATTACTTGATTCTTTACTTAGCATCTTTCTCACACCTTGTAGAGTAGTAATCATTCCGAGGCATATCGCACTCTATTAGTATTGCTGCTAAAGCCCACACATCCCATTGATAGTCTCCATCTCTCCAGTCTTCTCTTTCAGGATAATAGCCTGGAGTTCCCATAACACTTCCTAGCCTTGATACTTCTACCCTTAATGCTCTGTTGAAGTCAATAATTGTCACTCTTACAGGTGAGAAGTTTATCATAATATTCTCTGGTTTCAAATCTCTATGAACAAAGCCTAACTTATGTAGCTCTTTTATACCTTGTAAGGTTTAAGTTGCAATCAAAGCAAGCTACTTATGATTCCTTTGATCAGTAAAAAAATCTCTGAGGGTCATTTCATAGAGTGGGAGTCTGAAAGCAACATGATCCTTGGCAAGGAGAACAGCATCTAGCTTGATTAAGTAACTACACTCTTTAAACTTTGCTTGAGTGAGTACTTGATACTCATTTGTGAACTCCATCTAATATTTATCATCACTTAAGAGATACTTGAAGGGATACAACCTTGTATGCATACTGATGATCATTGATAACTTTCTTATCAAAGGAGTCTTCTAATATAAGGTAGCTTTAAAGTGAAGTGTCTAGGTCTACTTAGGCAAGAACTGGAATCTTTTTATATTGAATTTTAATCATAATCTTTGTGATTTCAGATGCTGGTAGGTTGCGTGATTTCCTCACATATTCTGATTCACAAGCTTGTTCGAGCTCTACCATTTTCGAAGATTCTCTTGCTTTTCTTTTGTTAAGTAGCTTCAATTCATCTTCATGCTTTTCAATCTCTAAATCTTTCTTGTGAGCTTTTAAAAGATGCTTCCTAAATCTCTAGTATGAGCATACTGCTTATGGCACTCGAAGCAATCATACTTTCCGTCGATTTTATCGTGCTTTAAGTATACTGTTGGCTTGGCTTCTCTGGCTCTTTCATATGCCTATACCAACTAGATTTATGAGCGAAGTCTCTCTCACACTTCTCACAAAAGTATACTTCTACTTCTTTAGTTTGTATAGGAATTTGATTCATACCTTTTTTCTCCTCTCTGTCTCCTACACACTTGTTTGCCATTTATTTTCTATTATTAATTTCTATTTTAATAACAGAGATCTCAGTGATAGCTCTGGTAGTTTTTTATGTGAGTTCATCTCACGGCTATCTCACTTTTTATTGCTGCCAAAGTTAAGTCTCATTTGTTTGATGGAAGTGGTGTTGTTTTTCTTAAAATGTTAGCGCTCATATTTAAATTTGAATTTAAAATTATAAAACTGCCTCTTTAACTGAGAGCTTATATGAGAGCTTTGCAAGCCTTCAAGTTTCAAGGGAAGTTCTTATAGTATGAGAGAAGAATTATGAGTGTTAAGAGACGTTCCAGTTCTACATATGGGTGAGGAAGTAACCATTTTTACTTTCAATAATAAGTTGATTATAGTACGTACCGATTTAGGAGGTGCACCTAATTAAGTACGTACTGCTTTAGGAGTTTTTTTTTGATTTTATGATTTAAATTAGGGTGCTCCTAATTAAGTACTAGCTTTAATTAATGCTCCTAATTAAGTACTCGCATTTTAGGAGTTGCTCCTAATTAAGTACGTACCAATTTAAATTAAAAAATATGGAACTATAACTGTAGAATTTGATATTAATCTCTCAAGTTGAAACCAGTTCTCAAAACCTTCTCCATATCCTTCTTAGAGGTTGACCTCCTATAGGATGCCCATATTTAATAGTAAGTTTTACAGAGGTATATAATTGAATCAATAAACTTAAATTTGAATATCATTTCTTAGATCTGTAAACAAGATGGAGTCAATGAATGATGTAATGAAAAGAGTGCAAGCACAAGAATTGATTCAGAGATTTAGAAGCAAGGAGGATTTTCACTGCTACCTGGTGCAGTAAGGTAATGAACTCATAGTAACTCATCTTGATTATGTAGTTGGTTTGTTCTTGCCAACGATGGAAGGTTCCAAAATTTCATTTCTAAGGGCATACTCTGCGAAGAGAAGAAAGCATTGAAAACTAAGATGTAAAGTTTGCAGAGATTCCAAACTATCCAGAAATCTCAGCGACTAACTTATATGATGATGCTATGAATGACCCAGAGGTTTCGCTGTACCTGCCTACTAAGGAGCAGTTGTCAAATAAACTTCCTGAAAGAAACTATTTCTTTGGCATACTTGCAACAATTAAAGGTGATTACTTGAAAGAAATTATTCAAGAATCTCAAAGAAAAGTTACAGCATCTCTTCAGAAGATAAGGATAAACAAGGGATCAAGATAAGTGAGAGCTGGCTATCAGAGCTGCAGAAGCACCCTTATATTTCAAGTAAGATTTTTAGCTTAACTCTTTAGAAAAATCTGGTACTGGCATCTTCTTGATGAAGGAATAGAGCAAGCTTCACAGAGAGCGAAAGTCGCAGACAAAGTATGAAGTCAGCAAGAGACTTTATTCAAATATTCAGCCACCAGAGTCAATGAACATAGATGCTGGAGCTGGCAGTAAGAGAAGAAACTTAGGAGGAGGGAAGCAATAAGTAGAAGAAAAGAAAGAGAAGCCAGCTCCCTCTAAAGAATTTTAAATGTGACTTATATATTCATTAACTTAACTACAAAACTTATTTATATACATTCACTCTCCCTTCTTTAGCACACTTTTAAGCCAATAAATTATCTACTCTCTTCGCTGAGCTTTTAATAAAGTCTACTGTATCGATAGGTAGGTCATGCATCAAGTGGGTATAGCAGCAGTTTCTTGTAATGACCTTTTAATATTCCCCAGTAGAACTCAATTCCATTAAACTATGGACTGTAAGGTACGTTGAACACTGGCGTTATTCTAAGTTGTTCATAACTCTTCCTTGTTTCTTTGGTCTTATGAACAGAAAGATTATCAACGAATAGTATAATCTCTTATTCAGGGTACTTCTCTCTCAGCTGTTCTAAGAACTTTATATACTACTCTGTCTTAATAGAGCGAGGATGAATAAGATAAGTTTCTAAACCAGTATCTTCGCTAATTCCTCCAAGAATAGCCATTGTTTATACCTTGACTTTCTAGTCATATACTTCTATGTTGCTATGCCTCTTATACCAAGACTTCTAGATGAAAGTGTTGAATGTAAACACAGCCTCGTCAGCATGAATAAACTTAATATTATTCTATTAGGCTCTCTGCATTTAATTATAAATATAATTTAAGTTGTTGTTGTAAAATGGCAGAGTAAAATCAATTACTCTCTTGATACGATTTACACCTTTGTAAGAGATACCGTTTCGTTTATAAATGTTTGCAACAGACTGTGCAGAGATCTTCAACTCAGGGAACTGGCGATGAAACATAATAGCTCGTTAGTCGAGAGAGAAGTGAGCCCAATACTTCAAAGTTTTTTCATTAATAAGATAGTCAATATGCTTCTAAAGAAACTTAGACTTCCTCTTAGGCTAAGAATTCAGCTATTATTGCTTTAATTACACAGCTTTCAAGCAGTGAGAACGAACAGTTGAGGGACTACGCTTTAAGAGCAGTGCAATAGACTTATAGTTCAGTACTGGTTTGAGTTATTCACTATACATATCACATCCATAACGCAGTTTAAACACTAAATCTATATACTCTTCATCATAAATAGACCCCAAAAGCTTGTAATTTTAGTCTCGCATTTAATTAATAACCCCAACCCCTAACAAATTCCCTACAAATCAAAGCACTTATAAACCTCATTAAGGGGTTTTGGGGTTTTGATTGAAGGGGATCCAAGATTCAAAGTGCTGGATAATGCTTTTGAGAAAATTAATTATAATAAAATGTTTTAATTTTTAATTTATTTTGATAAGTAATCTATAAAGTTATATTTCTAGTACATTCATAATTTAGAGAAAAGTTAGCTTGCAGAAATTTCTGCTAGGCTAAAAGAACTCGTTATTCTTAAAAATGAAAGGAGGTATAACCTTGCTAGTTGAATAATGAAACTATTTAAACTATATGCATTTAATTAAGAAATTAACTAAGTTAAATTTATTAAACTTTTAAGTTTTTAACTTATAAGGAAACTAAAACATCATTAATTATCATTTACCACAATGTTTTAATTCTTAATGGCCACTTTCTTCTCATATTGTTCAATTAATTAGTCAACTGGAGAGAAAAAGAACCTATTTGTCTTGTATATATAAGTTTTGTAAGATTTAAAAGGTAGTTCAAAAGCATGCATATGCAAGTGATCGATGCTTGTAGCAAATGATCTATGAAATCCGATGACATATTTCCCTTCTCCAACTAGAGTAGTTCTTATTTATTCAGATCTTGCTCTAGGGATCTAAGTATTTTTGGCAGAGTTTTTTTACTCATTTTGTTCTTTTAATAACACTTCTGTAGATGCCTATTTATTTTCAGTTAATCTTTCTACTCTTTGAGCTTTTACATCGTTTTCATGAGCCTGTTTGATAAGTTTTTCTCCAATATCTCGCATTTTTTTCAATAAATCTACAGTGGCTTAAGACTCTTCTAAAGTGTTTATGTTTCTTAAGTGATTTTTAGGTACAACTAATATGTGATTGCGAGCTAGAGGTCTGACATCCGCAAACGCTGTTATTTCTTCGTCTTAATATAAAACAGTATGAGTGTCTTTGATAAATTTAGATATTAAAATAGAGTTATATATATAGACAACTCCACAAATAAAATTACCTAGAATTTACAAAAATTCTAAGTTTAATCTGGCAAAATTTGCAAATCTAAATCATTTTATCAGCTGGATAATCATCAAATTCAGATTTCCTGTATGATCTAAAAAGCCATCTTACTACAGTGATTCCAAAAAAGAACCCACTCATTAACAAAATGGATCTTATATTATTTGATAATACAAAAGGATTTTTCCAAAATTAAAGGGGTATTGAGGCTGAAGTTTGTTATTATGGTAAATTTTAGTTATTTATGTTGGAGTTTTATTAAAAAGTAATTTATGTTATAGAGGGCGGGAGAGGATTGGATTCGGACATTTTAATTAAAGGTTTAAAATAATGTTATTGTTCTATTAATTTTTATGATTAAGGTTTAAAGTTAAATGAAGAAATATAGGTTTTCAAAGCAAATTAATCAAATCATCAAAGCCTCATTAATTAAAAATTAAATCATACTTATCTTAAAATTTAAATAGAACCCGAGTTTTCATTGCTAAAAAGCTCTAGGAAGTCAATCTTTAGATTTTCCTTATCAAATAGTTTCATTGTATTTTTCTTTTTCGCTGAGGAATTTACAATTGAATATGGAGTATCCATTATAATGGCTCTGTCCAGTTTTTTACTTGGCTTCCTCATCATCGATTTATCACAAAAATCTTAATTCTTGGCAAATTAATAAGCAGATTCAGAAAAGCCCATTAATGAGCTCATTGAATCGTCAGGTTCGCAGCACTCTTGCTCATTAAAATGGACATAAGGTTTCTTAGTCTCCTCTTTATCTGGCTAGCTGGGAATGTTTAATTAAAAATCAGTCAACAGAGCGAATCTTTCACATTAATCAAGTTGTGGAATGATTTGCAAAGTTTCAAAAAGGTCTGAAGTATTATTGACACTAGCACTCTCTTCAAACCCTCTCTCATTAAAACCTTTGCAGTTACTTTAATATTTTCTGCTTTCTTAGGATGCAATTTTAAAGGAATCTGAACTCTAGATTCTTAGCTTTCTCACAGAGTAAAATAAAGATTCTTGTTCGTCTTCATCACATAGACTTGAGACTGGAGAGATATATTCTAGAGTCTATTTAAGAGTCTCTTTGTTTGTAATTGGTAAGAGCTGAGGTTTTAATATTGGTGCAGCAATTTTGGTCTCTTGAAATGTTTGAATAAATTGCTCCTAGTTGTTAGAACTGGTTTCAAACAAAGATTTAAGAAGAAAGCTTGATTCTTACAATGCTGGTATGCTAAAATCTTTACCGCTCATGCTTGAGTCATTTATTAATTAATATATAGGATAGTACAAAATGACTTACTAAATCATCTAATCTCAACCTCTTCTTGCAAGATGATTAACTCTCCAAATCATCCAGGTCTTAATTGTAGTAACCACCATATTCTTAACACAGCTACTGCATGTATTCTTCTTCATTTACCAGCGAAAATTCGCATTCTTAATTATCTACCTTACTATGCCCTTGGTTCGTTATTTCTTTCAAGTTATTAAGAATAACAATTTATATTAACAAATGTTCCATTCTAAATTATATATTTTTATGAGAAGTTAGAGCTAGCAAGTCTTTTCTATATCATAGATTCGTGGTTCATTAGCTTTATTCCAGATTTATTTTTCTAGTTTAAATGTAATTTCCCTGCACTCTTATGTAGCTGCAAATTTACACTGTTATTTTCCAGTTCTTATTAATGTTTCCTTTTACATCTATCGCATTATTACTAATGAGCTGATTAAAGTGAATTGTGATGCAACTCAGATTGATTATTTCTGTAACTCGATTTCTATACATGAAAATTTACATATCAGAATATTGGAATGCCACTAATATAGCAATTTGAATACTTGATGTAAAGATGATAGAATGTTTATATATTTACCTTAACAGAAGTATTTGATTTATAGTTTTTATCCATTTATATATTTATCAAATGTAATTTCAAAATTTAACAATCACTTTAAATGGAAACTTTTTAAACTTTTTTATCCTGATTGTTTTCAATTTATTATGATAAAAAATTGATGATAAAAATAATAATAATAATAATAATAACAATTAATTACTAAAAATGTGTGATTGCATCTTTAACAGATTAGTGCCATCCTCAACCAATAAAATCTTCATTATTCGACCCTATGGAAAGACCTTCGTTAATGGCTTAGCATAATCGTATGAGGAGGAATATGATGCTTCAATTCTCAAGCCTCACCTGAAAAAGAGTATATTATCATTCACTTATATAAAAAATAAACGTGGTCAATTTATTCTTCTTACTATTACACTAAAAATGATAAAATATTTTATTTGAAAAAAGAGTGAGTATTTGGAGCTGTTAGATAAACTAAACGACACACTTTTTCATTATTTTCCATGCACCTTTTGTCTATGTTTTGGATATCTCTGCTGCCCACTCACTGCGGGACTATCATTTATTTTCCCACATAAATTTATATATTACTTATTTACTATTCATTGAACTTTGATTTTATAAAATATCAATAAATTTTCATTATAAAATTATTTTATTTTAAAGTAAATTATATCTTCTAAGGTTTATGTGCATAAATGATGCGAGGACTTATGCTGAACGAGTAATAAATTAATTCAACAAATATATGATTTAAATAAGTTAAAATTAGTATAAATTATATTGTTATTTTTACTTAATTTACTATGTTTATGAATAACTCTTTTTTATATATTTAATGATTGAAAATGGGAAGCCAACTGTATATGCGAGATTAGTCTTGCATTGTTCAACTAGTTGGGTAAGTAAAATTACTATAATTTATCCATATTTAAAAACAATTTATTTTCTTATGAGTTTTATAAAACTAAGGAAAAAGATTGATATTTTTGAATTATATATATATTTCAGTTATTGCGATAATACTTATGAAATTATTGAAAGAATGTAGAGTTAATTGTATTAAATTTTAGGTTGAGATACATTTGGACTATAAAGATGGTTAAAATATTGGTAAATCATAGAGAAAATAAAAAAGTTAAACTTCCTCTGATGAAGAAACAAACACAAATGCAAGTATTTTTATTTTTCATACCAATTTTAATATAATTAAGTAATATATTAATAAGTAAAAAGAAAGTTAAGAAAGCCAATAAAGAATAGGAATATCAATAAATAAATTCATAGGATGTTGACTAAAAATAGATTATGCCCAAAAACCCCTACTAAAATATTGATAAGAAATAAGGAAACGCTGTTGATATTGAACTAGGACAAATAAATGCTTGAGAGAGTTATTTAATGTGGATTTATTATAAAGATTATTTCAATATTTTTAATCACTAAATTTGATAACAATAGTAATTTATCAATATTTTATTTTAAAATTACAAATTAAATAATAATATTTAATATTTGATTTTAGGAATTAAATCAATTTAGAAAACGTGAAATAAATCTAAAATTTAAATTCAAATTATAAATTGATATAAAAAACTTCATTAAAATGTCAAAGTAAAAATAAATGATGAGCTCTCAACCTAGTAATATGATGAGTCAAGAGTAGCTCCTATAACATACTTTAGCAAAGATACCTAAATATTCATTCACACAAATCAGAAATCACTTAAACTAAGATTTCAAGATGTATTTCTAAAGTGAAGCTGATTTGAAGCATCTAGATTAAAAGGCTATTTTACAGTTATTTTTTTATATAAATATTAGTATCACTATCAAATGGATCTAATGTAATATGGTTGACTGAATGATTTTATAAATTATTATATAAATTCTATATTCTATAACATTTCAGTTAATTTCTGCGTTTATGCGGGAGACACTTGAACTTGACTCCCAAAGTGTACTAACTGAGAACTACTATCCCGAGTATTTCTCTATGGGATTAATTCCTCAATTTGAAAAATTAGATGAAACTCTGATGGTAACAAATTCAAACCTGGCATTTTATGAAATTCTTTCTAAGCTTAATCAATATATCACTTATGATTTTGAGATGCTTTTTAAACCTCACTAATTTCTGTAAGAATGGAAGACTATCATAAGTGTTTTAATTGACTTCAATCGTATTAAGAATTAATATATGGACCAACATTTGGGGTTAATCGGTGAAATTGAGGATAATCATCAAGATATTGTTTAATTTACTACTCAATTGGAAGCCTTGATAAAATAGAAAACTGAGTAAGAAGGCAAGAGACAAGAATTACTTAAGTAAGAAGAGCAGCTTACATACTAATTGAATGAAGCCTAAATTTAATCTGAGGAATAAGATGCTAAATTATAGGAGTAAATCAAGGCAGATTAGTAGCTTGAAGAGGAAGAACGTCTATTGATGTTAGAACTTTAATAATTGTAGTAGGGAAATTAATAGCTAGAGTAATTAAAAGCTGAGACATAGGATTTGATTGTACCTAATCCAGATAAACTCAAAGAAGAGCGAGATTTATCTGAGGAGGAACTCTCTCTACTAAGGCAAGAGTAGGCAAAATTCTAAGCTACAGTGAATAAGTTCTAGGCCAAGTTAGACGCCAGACTTGAAGTAAGAAGTTAAGTAAAAGAACATCTTTCAATGCTGCAGTCAGGTGTATTTTTGAAAGATAAAGTGCATTAAGCAAAGAAAGACTAGAGGAAGCAGCAATCTTAGCTTCAAGAACTAAAGTCTCAAAAGGAAAATATCAATTAGGAGCTTAATACTTTGAAAAACGACAAAAAGTCTAGAGACTAAAAAGAGAAGCAGTATTAAGAGCAGTACCAAAAATTGAGAGATGAGATATAGAGTCAAATTGAAGCTAGAAGATTTGATAAGCTTGAAGTTCAAGAAACATATTAAGGATTATCTAAAGAAGCTAAGATAATGCGTGATAAGCATTAAAATTTTAATTTAACTAATTTAGCATGGTTAAGAGAAGAGAGACCAAATGAAGATTGAAAAGATAAGATAGTAATAGCTAAATGATGATATTAAAGATTTGGGATAGCTTGAAACTTACATGAATGAATATACTAATGAAATTAAAAATGGAATAATTGCACTCCCAGAACTATAATGAACTTATATTTGTAAACTTTTTGTAATCTTAATTTAATCATTGGTTTATAATATAATCTGATTATAATAATTGAATTTATTATCAAAGAAAGCAATTAATCTCAATTATAGCTTAAAATCCAAATCATTAAAATTTGTACAACAGAGTTGATGAGCATAAAACTCTTTTTATTTAGACTGCTTCCATCTTTGATATGATCTGCCAATGTATTGCCGCTTGAAAACCTGTTCATAGTCTAGTAGAAGAACACAAAGAACATAATCGATGTTAGTGCGAATGCTACATAAGATGCAATATAGCCCAGTGTTAGTTGAGTGATAACTATTATTACTAAATTCACAAACTTGTAGCCAGTATAGCAAAGCAGTTCAAAGAATGATGGATTGCCGAAAGATAAGAAATAGAAGCAACCTTTTTGGATTGTAGTTTCAAAGAGCCAGAGGAACATTGATTTTGTGTAAATATAGCCTAGAACTTCTGGATCAAAACTAAAAAATAAAAATTGTGTAAGATTGATAAATGTGCATACCCTGAAGTATTTCCAAGATAGAAACCAGTTATTAGAATGAAAGTGACAAAAGACATAATTGGGATGTATAGATCTGGAGCTTGTACATCTTCTCTTGGTGGCAATTCTTAATTATTGAAATCATATCCTCCAACTTGTCTCTTCCATTGTTCAGACTATAGAATAAATTTACAACTTTATGCTATAGCATACCTTAGTAGTCACTGGAAACAAGATTAATCTTAGTTTCTAAAGTACATAGCTATTATTCACATCAAAATAGTCCTTTATGCTATCTAAGGATACCCAAGACTTTTGAACATCTCCAACTCTATAAACATTAAATATATTTTTGATTTTATGCATACGCTGAGTTGAATTAATTCATAGCATAGTTCTTTATCAAATTTCCAGCTACTGAGTTCATTTGAGTTTCTAAAGAAAATGTTAAAATGACTTTTAATGAATCTCTTACAAATAGTTTCTTCGATAGCTGACATTTAAGCTCCACCTGGAACATACCCGAATGGATCGCTTTAAATTCTTTGCCCACCTAAACCTACAATAAGATTAAGAAATTTATATGTTCTTACTATGACCTTAGGGATTCATTCTAACATTTTATTGGCCGAACTGCATTTTTCTTAGTCGACTAATTTATATAATTGAATTTATAATTAACTTCATTCTAAAAACTTAACTAGTGCTTTAATTACATTTTAATAGTGTCACAAATACCATTTTAGAATTAGCATGTTAAAAATTAATGTATTTTATCATTCATTTATTTCCAAGTTTAATAAATTTATCCTGATAGTATTTCATTTCCTCTATACTTTCTAGTATATCATCTAGTGCTCTATGACCTTGAGCTTTTCTGGGTCTACCTTTTGAAACTTATTAATTCCATCGCCAACATAATTATTTGAAAGTGGTCACGTCTATGATTTTGTAATTTAGATAATCTACCAAATTTGGCATATATTTTCTCATGAATTTGCGATCTGTGTGAATGCAATTCAAAATTAAATGCATATACCTTAATATATCATTTAAATCATAAATTTTACACAGTTAATATGAATTTTATGTAAAAATTTAAAATCTTAAAATTCCCTGCAAGAGGCGCACTTTAGTAAGTAACCTGCATTTCTTGCAAAAATGCTAGTATTATCTGCTCTGCTTACTCCAAAGATACATTAGATTGCCTTACTTAAGCGAGTAGCCCACTTTCTTTATGATGGGTTTGATTCCAGTCATCCATATGTTGTAAAGTATATTCATCGCACTACACTATAATATTAGGTCCTAGCACCTTCTTAGTCAATTTAGAGTCTGTTATAACGATGCCAATTTCCAATATTTTCTCAAATTAAACGTTTAAACCTGTCATTTCTAAGTCAATCCAAACTATAGGCTGGTCTGTAATTGAAAAGGCATTCGGATTGAGCTATATTTAGTTGGGGTAGGCGTTGAAAGCTTAATTATGGTCCATTGCAAATATGTATACAAAATATAATTATAAAATGAGTGATATTAGAGTGAGGGTTAAGCAATAGTTTTGCTTTAAAATATAATTAAAGTTATTTTCATTGCTATCCAGTTTATTATAATTAATATATTATAATATGAAAGCTTATCAAATCCTACTCTATTCTACTGCATTTTATATAACTTAAAATTGTGAATAAAAAATATTATGAAATTCTACATTTATTAAGAATTTTATTAAATGCAATAGTATCCTTTTCAGGTTTTGTAAAATTGTAAACTACGTTTGATCTCGACCTAAAAGAAAGGTTCTTGGTCACTTCAGATGCTGACAGAGTGCTAGAGGAGCCTAAATCTGTGCACTAGTATTTAGAACAATCTCTGGTTAAATATTTCGATCATGACCTTACAAATCGTAGAAATATGTTTTATGAGACTGCCATGTTTTTCGGTTCAAGATTATAGGAAATTCCTGTTATCCTTGACACTTCATCAGTCACTAAACTGTAAAACATTGGTATTTTTATATATACTATCTTCTACATTTACTGTTTACCTATGTGTCAACAGACGAGTGTCGTACATGCAGATACACTAAATTCAACAGAGATGATTCTAAGACTTTGAAGTATGTAGATCCAAGCAAGAAAACCATAACTGAATACTTGGAGATTTACTATCCTAAACACAATAGGTTTGTATTCTCTGGATAGTACTTCAAAATTTACATTTTAATAAAGATGGTTTACTAAGTTCATTAGAGCTTAAAATAAAAAATTTAGAACTTTTAAGATCAAATCTGCATTGACAGAGACTTCAGACATTGCGTACCAGAGGGTAAATTTTTCGGTGCTTCAGCTGATCCTGGTTTTGATGAAGCCTCCGGATTAATAGGCCTCAAACTTTCAGCTGGAAGAAAAACTTTGATTGAGTAGCTTGCTGACTAAAAAATTATCTCTTAAGGAATATTTGGGCTTTATTTACAAGATTCTCTAGCAACCTACAAAAGTTAATTGAGAATGGGTGGATATAATACTAAATTAATGGGAGATGGAGGAGAGGAGAGTATCATTTACTACGACTTGATTGACAAAGAAAACTGGGCTTTACAGCTTGTGGATGCTACCTTAGGTGACTAATCGTACCTTGATTAGCCAATTAAAGTTGAAATTAACCCAGGATCCCCACTCATTGCCATGCCAAAATCTTACTTCGATAAACTTTCACAGCTATTTATTTAAGGCTTGAAACCAGATTAATATGTTTGTAACACAGTTGAATTTTGCATGAGAGTTGGCAAATGCAGTTAAGTGCCAAAAATCAACCTGAGATTTAAGATTCAAGGTGCTGATGAGAAATAAAGACCCTTGTTTTATGACGTGCCTTCCGAAAATTACCTCTATGAATTTAATAATGCTGGCTTCAAAGGAATCTACTGTTTATTAGGCTTGGTCGGTACTGTCCCTGAGGAAGATAAAAAGTTTGTACTTGGAAACACTTTCTTAAAGAATTACTACTCAATCTTTGATGCAGACAACAAGAGAATCGGTCTTACTCTTGACATCAGTAATAGAGAGCATTAAATCGCTGAGCAATAGAGTTCTTTTTTTCTTTTTTATTTTTAATAAGTTCTGAGAGATGGACAGTCGCAGTATACGGTTTTATTGTCTTCATGAGTTTAGTAATTTTGGGATTAATTGGCCTTGTAGTCTTTGTAAAAGTTTAAAAGAATAGAAAACTCAGATTATCAGACGACTTATACACTGACGATTAGAAGCAAAGTAAAGCTAAGGAAGATGCTGAAAAGAAGAGACTCCTGGACGAGAAAGCCAAAAATACTGTGGATTTCACTTCAATTAACTATAGAGATTCTTTCGATGCCAGACGAGATACTAGAAAGCAGTCTATTTGAAGTTTGAAATTAAGCTTTATAGAGAAATCAAAGAACTATGAAATCATATTTGAATTAACTAAATGAATATAATCAACATGGGAGATTTCTATATTCATATTAAAATCATTTGATCCTAATTATCTTAAACATGAAACTTATCATTAGCATCTATAATTATAAAGACTTAAAATTTAAGTTGTTAATTTGATAAATGAATAAATTAGTTGTTGATTGAACAATAATAATTACAGGCTTATGAATATTTTGATATTGTCGTTGATATATTATTCCATCGAATTACTATGTATATGTTTCTTTGATATTAGTAGGTCTTAGTTTATCAATCTACCATATTTATACTATTTAACTATTGAAAATGTTCATATTTTCCATTCTGGCTTGTCATCATTAATTTTTTTTAATTTTATATTAAAAAATAATTCATTTTATTAATAATTAATTGCATCAAGTTAATATTAAAAATAAGAATAAGATCATAGTTTGAAGTTTATGTCTCTAAAAAACTAAGAAATTTGATTCTTTCTCTGTAAAATGATTTAATCATAATCTTCTTAAATTTTAATTTATTCCTGGTCTTCTTATGATTATGATTATTATTATTCTGAGTTAATTTTAAATTCTTATTAAAGAGGATCTTAATTGTTTTAGTAAGAATCTAAATTATTTTATTGTCAGAATTAAATTTTATTTATGATTAGTTTTAATTTAAATACTAATTAAAAAAAGAATTCATAAAATTATTTATTATTGTATTAGGAAAATTTTTAGAATTTAATTATCTTTAAGAAATAATTATTGGGAAGGGAAAAATTTATTGATTAAATAGTTGTTGAAAAATAAAGAATTTAAAATTTATTTCACTTCACAAATATGAGAATAGTGAATTTATAAATCTATATTTTTATTTTAAACCTAATTAATTAGTTTAAAATCCTTTATTTAACCTATAATCAAAAGTTTATATAAATTTTAAACAGAAAATCATGAAATTCCTCAAAGTTTTTACAATGATATTTAGCAATAATGATTTGGATAAGATTTGATTTAATCGTTAATAGTATTCTTATAATCATAGGATTAGGGGGTCAGTGACTCCTCTCTTAAATCTAGCATAAATTATTATTAAACCCTCTCCTGTAACTCTGCCCGTTGCTCTACCCCATCTTCACCTTTTTTCTTGAAACTACTCTTTAAAATTATTATTTGGTAAAATTTAGTATTATCTGTATGTAATTTTAGATAAATGTAATAGTAAAACTTTATTATAATTAATAATTACTCTTAAGTTTTATAGTCTCAAAGAATTTCTCTTCTTCCAAGCGTAGAAGTTCAGGAATTATTAAAATTGAGCTTACACTACCTGGACATAATAATCTTAAAATAAATATAATGTATATAAATGTGGACAGGATTTATTAGGATTTTCAGCATGTTCTGAAGCTGTAGTAATCTAATTTTAATTTATCTGTTGTGTATTGTTTTTCTAGAGAGAATCTTTTTGTACTTTTGGTTTGAAGAAGCTCATCAGACTGGCTTGCTTGGGTTTCTTTTCAATTTCTGAGACCACTTGCTTTGGCTTCTCTGGAGTTTGTAGTTAATTTTGGGTGATATTTGTTACTTCATCGCTGAAATTTAAAATTATTAATATGAAGCATTTAATGCAAAATGTTAAGGGGTTTTGGGGTAGTCAGAGCAGTCAAGATAAAAAAGACTTCTCTTAAATGACCTATACATTTAGACATATTTCAATCTGAAATGATTTCTTTTCATGTCAATGATCATTAATTGTTCAATGTCTTCGAGTGAGATCTCTTCCTCCGAGTCATCCGTGGAGTGTCCCCCGAGATCAGACAAGGCAACGCTCTCATTTGCATTTTATGTATTAATTTATAGTGGAGAGGATTATTTTAGATGAAGATTTAAAAAATATAGGTCCCCCTCGCATTCATCGTCCATTGGGTGAGATGCGGAGGAGAAGGGAGAGTGATCGAAGCTAAAAATATATGAGTCAGTCATCGAGTGATTAACAAAATTTATTTCAAAAACAAAATTATACCAATCTCCTCTATATATACAGATCCACTCTCATTCAAAAACAGGGGTATATTTATGCTATATTTAAGCGGAATATTTTCAGAATAGCTCAAATAAAAACAGCAAATCAAGAAATGCCAATGAGAAGTCGAACAATATAGATGACGATGCAGAGTAGATAGACACATCGACCAATAAGTTGATTAGTGGTTTGATGTAAAAAGCAGCTCTTCCTGGCAGTGAAGTAAAATCTTTCCAGAACAATAACTACTACCCATCTACTAATAACCATAATATTATGTCAGTAATTTCTTAATAAATCGATTTATGTTATGATATTGCTTATAGAAAAATTAGTTTTTATTTTTTGAGTAATATGAACAACTAAAACATGCTATCTTCGAATGGTCCAGATGACGACCATGCTGACGATGGAGATGGCAGTGATGATGGTGAGTATGATTATTTTATCACTGAGAAGATATTCGACGGCAATTCAGCAACTGCATTATATTATTAATGAATAATGTCTTTAAACCATCTAAGCATTTGTGAAAGACAAAGCTAAGGGTGTGCTTGATGATGGCAGTGATCATGATTCTGAAGACTCAAACAGAGAAGATAAGTCTGATAACGAGTACCCTGATGAAAGATCCTCATTTGATGAAGCTGATGAGATTGTTGGTATTGATAAGAAATACAAGCAACATCATGGAAGTGATGACGATGATGACTATGAGGATGAAGATGACGATTAGATGTATGATCCAGACAGAGAGTACAGGCAAATCTTCGGCCTCAAAAAGAACAAAAAGAATAATGAACCAGACTACTCATCCACACTTGGTGCTAATCTAAATGGGGATAGCTACATGCATGGTCATGATGAAGATTAAGTCATGGATGAAGAATTGGCAGCAAACAAGTATAACCAGAGACATGGAACCAGCAACTGCTACAACATAGCCAAAAACGCCACTGATATTACCAAACTTACAACTCCAGCTGCAAAAAACACAACCAAACAACTTAAGAACAGTCTATTTGACAAGTTGAAGCAGCAAGCACTGTCAAAGAAGCAAAGTGAGTTAGGAGGCATTAATTTCTAGAACATACAGCATGAAATTGTGGAGTCTGACGACAGTGACATGAACTGATTTAATAGAAAAACCAATGTAGCTTAATATATGAATAATTGACATGAAAAACAACTTTATATATCTAATTTGATTGATTGATTTATAGACATTAACTAATTGAGCTTATAGAGCCACTTTTTTCAACTAAAAATATTTGATTTCCTTAAACATTTTTCAATTCAATTATTGATAAAATAGATAAAAATAGGAAATTTAAGAAATAAAGATTAAATTTAAATAAATTAGTAAATACAACTGCCACGAATTAGTCTGTCTTGAAGATCAAATTTGAGAGTGGCCACTTACCGTAATGTTGCATAGAGTATCGGTTACAGTTTTTCTGGAATGTGTCTCGTAATCTCAAAGAAAAAAGTCAGTTGACACATTTGACAGAAGATTATCTGAAAACTCCCGTGTATTATAGGGCGATTTGACAGGTTGACACGTTTGAGAGATGTCAAATCTTAACCGAAAATTTACAAACAGTGATTAGAAGTGATTAGTATATTAAAATGTACGGTAATTAATTTAACTTGGGTTAATGGAGTGCACAGCTTACGCTCTATCGCAGTATGCTCTGAGAGTATCGGGGTGGTTCTATTGCACATTGACTGATCAGGTTTCACTTGCGTATCTGTAGCTGCAGTGGTCCTCATAAGGGATAGTGCCGCAAACCCCACCGTCAGATATGAGTATCGTTCGTTCTTCTCTTGCGTCAGTACTCTCTGTGTAAAGCATCTTCAAAGCCAGCGTAGAATAAAGCACCGTAAGTCACAAAAACAACCGGAGGAGGCACTTTTCCTTATGAGGACCACTCAGCTACAGATACGCAGGTGAAACAAGATCAGCAAATGTGCAATAGAACCAGCACGCTACTCTCAGAGCATACTGCGATAGAGCGTAAGCTGTGCACTCCATTAACCCAAGTTAAATTAATTACCGTACATTTTAATATACTAATCACGTCTAATCACTGTTTGTAAATTTTCGGTTAAGATATGACATCTGTCAAATGTGTCAACCTGTAAAATCGCCCTATAATACACGGGAGTTTTCAGATAATCTTCAGTCAAATGTGTCAACTGAATGTGTCAACTGACTTTTTTCTTTGAGATTACGAGACACATTCCGGAAAAACTGTAACCGATACTCTATGCAACATTAAGGGGACTTGGGGTTTTGATTACATTGCTCAGCACTTCCTGTTGTTGATTTAAGAAATTGGTCTTAGATATAAAACCTGCTCGTTAGCAATGAAGTTAATGTTTAAAAATTAAAAAAAAGAATTTTAAAAGAATTAATTAAAACTAAAAATTTCTTTTTAGCACCGCTTCACTCTAATAATTCTTTGATATCATGAATCACTTATTTCATTTCTATGCATGTCTCCCTCGGGTCTCCATTTGTTACTAAGGCTGATAATTGAGTTTTAATTTTTATGATGTACCAATTCTCAAGTTTTTTAATCTCATCCTTGTTTTTGCATTTCTTCATGAAACAATTCTTTAACTTAACAGGAAGAAGAGGGCAATAATATAAAGACCCTTGATCTAACCAAGTAGATCGGTCTCCATAGAATTTAATAGTAGCGTTAATTGAGTCTGAATTTCATTAACGAGGGGTAATGAACTTTTATCGGCGTTAGAATCATTTTCCATTATTCTGTTGCACAACTCATCTTTTAGCAGCATTAGGTCTGATGTTGAACAAGTTACTGCTTCCCACCTATAGGCCATTTGCAACATTTATCGGTCTTCTATAGGGATATCTTCAAGCATTTTCTTCAATTAGTTATATGCAGGCATCTGTTATTTTTCTTACAGTTAATTACGATGCTTCTTAAGCTTAATTAGTTAATTGTAACATTCTTTCAGGTTTAGAAGGTGATGCTTCTCAATCTCACTCTATACTTTAACTTGCTTTTTCAATGATTTTGTTTTTCTCGCATTCTCAGTCATCAAATATCTCACAGCCTCATCATCATAAGAGCGGCGATGGTCTGCCCTTTTGCCCAGGAATTTATCTTCCCTACTTTACCTCTTTTGAGACGATTTAGGCTCATTTGTGGGATTACGGAACTGTCCATTGCCTTCTCTTTTCAAATTCTTGCGGTCCGGATTGTAATAAGACTACTATTAAATAATCAATTGATCTTTTCTTTAAACATAAATTATTAAGGCATTTGTTTTTCAGGGTCTTAATTTATTTATGATTTTAAAAATAGTATATAAATTAATACACGCATTCGATTCTAGAGTTGTATTTTCATTATGAATTTATAATTTACTTTTTAAGTTTCTAATTGATTGCAATGATTAATGAGCAACTTTCCTCAATAAATGCAACTAGGTATATGTCGAAATTACTACATTAAGCATTGCAATCAATTAGAAACTTAAAAAGTAAATTATAAATTCATAATGAAAATACAACTCTAGAATCGAATGCGTGTATTAATTTATATACTATTTTTAAAATCATAAATAAATTAAGACCCTGAAAAACAAATGCCTTAATTATTTATGTTTAAAGAAAAGATCAATTGATTAATAAGTGATTTTGGGGTTTTTAATGAGAGGGACTTTAAATTTTCAAAATTAAGATAATTTCATAATGTAGGTATTCGAAATTTGATAAAATATATCAACTCTTTGTAATCTGCTCTAAGTCGGAGTCTACAACTACCTGCTACTAATATCTAAGATTTTAATAGAGATCCTGCCATATGCTTATTTGAGATATTACACCTTATTAGTTGGCGAAAAGTTAGAATTTGAAAATCCTGGTATTCTGAATATTAGTATTTGTAAATTTATAATTATATATATATTTATATATCCACTTCTAAATAAAATTAATTTAAAATTAAAAAAATTGAAAAAAGATAGATGAACAAAGAACAAATTACAGACAAACAAGTAGACATCAAAGAAAATTAGAAAAATAATGAGGCATTTAAAAATGGCTAGGGGGGCACAAATTCAAAGATTGAATATGCATGTGAGGACGATCAAGTTGACATCAACGACCTGGAAAACAATAATGAGGTATCCACAATTTGTCTGAGAGGAAAAAGTTCAAGGTATGAAAAGAAAAATGATATCAAAGAAATTGAAAACTATATTGAAGATAACAATAGCGACATGGAGAACAATGAAGATGATAATAATTATGATGATAGCAACTACGAACAAGATGAAGATAACCAATAATAATAAAAAAATAAAATAAAAAAGAAAAAGTAAAAGAATAAGCTGACCCTTTCGTCTATTAATAAATCAAAATTTGAGTATTGTGAGATAGAAAAAATTTTATAAGGTAAACTTATTGGTAACCAAATCCATGTCAAAGTGAGGTGGCAAGACTTTTCTTCAGAACATGACTAATGGATTAATCAAACTAAATCGAGGGCGATAAAGCTATTATAATGCTAAAAGAATTTATTGACTAAAATCCACATTTGAAGAACTCTTCATAGTGGATGATGTACTGCAATGGGAGAACGAAAAAGGACATACCTGTTTTATAATTTAAGGAGTTATAGCTAATATATCAAAGCCTTCATATAAATCACCTAAAACCGTTATTTAATAGTAGTCTTATGACAATCCGGACAGCAAGAATTTGAAAAGAGAAGGCAATGGACAGTTCCGTTATCCCACAAATGAGCCTAAATCGTCTCAAAAGAGGTAAAGTAGGGAAGATAAATTCCTGGGCAAAAGGGCAGACCATCGCCGCTCTTATGATGCTGAGACTGTGAGATATTTGATGACTGAGAATGCGAGAAAAACAAAATCATTGAAAAAGCAAGTTAAAGTATAGAGTGAGATTGAGAAGCATCACTTTCTAATTAAGAAGTATCGTAATTAACTATAAGAAAAATAACAGATGCCTGCATATAATTAATTGAAGAAAATGCTTGAAGATATCCCTAAAGAAGATCGATAAATGTTGCAAATGGCCTATAGGTGGGAAGCAGTAACTTCTTCAACATCAGACCTAATGCTGTTACAAGATGAGTTGTGCAACAGAATAATGGAAAATGATTCTAACGGCGATAAAAGTTCATTACCCTCGTTAATGAAATTCAGACTCAATTAAAGCTACTATTAAATTCTATGGAGACCGATCTACTTGGTTAGATCAAGGGTATTTATATTATTGCCCTCTTCTTCCTGTTAAGTTAAAGAATTGTTTCATGAAGAAATGCAAAAACAAGGATGAGATTAAAAAACTTGAGAATTGGTACATCATAAAATTAAAACTCAATTATCAGCCTAAGTAACAAATGGAGACCCTAGGGAGACATGCATAGAAATGAAATAAGTGATTCATGATATCAAAGAATAATTAGAGTGAAGCGGTGCAAAAAAGAAATTTTGAGTTTTAATTAATTCTTTTAAAATTCTTTTTTTTTATTTTTAAACATTAACTTCATTGCAAACGAGCAGGTTTTATATCTAAAACCAATTTCTTAAAATAACAATAGGAAGTGCTGAGCAATGTAATCAAAACCCCAAGTCCCCTTAATGTTGCATAGAGTATCGGTTACAGTTTTTCCAGAATGTGTCTAGTAATCTCAAAATAAAAAGTCAGTTGACACATTTGACAGATGTCAAATCTTAACCGAAAATTTCCAAACAGTGATTAGAAGTGATTAGTATATTAAAATGTACGGTAATTAATTTAACTTGTGTTAACGGAGTGCACAGTTTACGCTCAATCGCAGTATACTCTGAGAGTAGCGGGGTGGTTCTATAGCACATTGGCTGATCTGGTTTCACCTGCGTATCTGTAGCTGCCGTGGTCTTCATAAGGGATAGTGCCACAAACTCCATCGTCAGATATGAGTATCGTTCGTTCTCCTCTTGCGTCAGTACTCTCTGTGTAAAGCATCTTCAAAGCTAGCGTAGAATTAAGCACCGTAAGTCACAAAAACAACCGGAGGAGGCACTATCCCTTATGAGGATCACTGTAGCTACAGATACGCAGGTGAAACCAGATCAGTCAATGTGCAATAGAACCACCCTGCTACTTTCAGAGCATACTGCGATAGAGCGTAAGCTGTGCACTCCGTTAACACAAGTTAAATTAATTACCGTACATTTTAATATACTAATCACTGTTTGGAAATTTTCGGTTAAAATTCTACATCTGTCAAATGTGTCAACCTGTCATATCGCCCTATAATACACGGGAGTTTTCAGATAATCTTCTGTCAAATGTGTCACCTGACTTTTTACTTTGAGATTACGAGACACATTCTGAAAAAACTGTAACCGATACTCTATGCAACATTTCTATAAGTGGCCACTCTCAAATTTGATCTTCAAGACCGACTAATTCGTGGCAGCTGTAATTACTAATTTATTTATATTTAATCTTTATTTCTTAAATTTCCTATTTTTATCTATTTTATCAATATTAAAAAAATCTACTTGCCTTGATTAGAATTTGTAAATCTTAATATTGTGTAATCAATGAGTTAATTTAATTAAAGTTTAAGAATAAATATTGATGCTCTGTAGATTAATATAATCTTTTAATTACCAATTTACTGAGTAAATTTCCATCAGAACCTCTCAGCCAATCTCTTGCTGACAGTTCTAAGTTTGGAGTAGACTTTACCTGGGGGACTACCCAAGATTAAACTGCAGACGGCATCACGGGCGAACTGAATATTGTTGAAGCAGCCGAGGATGTGAATTTTAGAGTCAGCAACCACGATTCTTGAACGAGTAGCGTTCTCAATTGAGTACTTAGTTTTACCCTTCTCTCCGCATATTCTACCGATACATCTGCTCAAGTGGTCTCCATGGAGACTCTTTACATCCTTTATTTCGAAGGTCTCTAGATAAAGATCGTCTAATCTTAAAATAGCTACAGCGTCCTAGATTTCGAAACCGAGCATGAAGGCCTTCAAGAAATCAGCTGATTTTTAGATTGCACCAATGTCTTCTGTCTTGTTTGATGTCTATAGGAAAATGTTATTTAGTGATCATTTATTTGGATTAATGCAAAGAGTTTTTCATAAGTGACATAAAAACCATCTTAAAGAGTTAAACTTACTCTTATTTCAATGCATCTACGTTTTGTGTTCATTCTAACTTGCAACTTCATGTGTTCAACGAGAGTCTTCAATATACTATCCCAGTTTTACTTAAGTGGGGTGTACCTATGTCTGGGTACTGGAATCCTTCTATATTCATTCTTGACTCCTAAGTCTGAAGGCTTAATCTTGTCGAATTCAATCTCTTTAGACTGTTGAACTGTCTCAAACTTCATGAGCTCTGCTTGATCTTCCTGATCTAACTCCATGTCTTCATCGACACCTGCGAAGGTTGGGTCTTGACTGGTCTGATCAACAGTGGAATTGGTATTCATTAATACATCATTTAAATCTATCTCTTACGAAAGCGTGTTAAATCTCTTTAACAAATATTAAAATATACAATTATTGATTCTCAACAAGCACCTTCTTTGTTTCTTCTAATTGAACTTTCTTTTATTTTGATTCCTATAAAGAGAAGAATAAATCGATATGAATTAATGAGGGAAAATAAACCCTTATTTATTCCTAATATTATCATGAGTTTCCTTCTAGTTATTTAGGCCTCTGATAATGCAATTGATTATAAGAGAAATGAGAGTGCATACTTACCATTTTATTTTATGAGATTGTATATAAAATATATGCTATTTTCTATTATTAAATAATAATTTTAATCATCAACTCACTGATTTTATATAGGAGAATCGCTTTTACAAACATAAAAATAGATTACCATTATTATTTTGAACACAATTATAATAGAATATCAAAAATAGATTATAATTTAATTTAAATTAATAATAATAATGGATCCAAACGTCATTATATACTCTATCAGTGGTGTCTCTCTGCTAGCAGGTCTTGTGATTTTCCTGTTTCACTTATTCAACAGAAAGCTCCACAAAAACCCCTGTAAGCACCTACATTTATTCACACTTCTTCTGTTATTCCAACTCTGTAAACATATGGTTGCAGAATATGTGAATGACATCATTTCTCCAAAGGATATTACGTCTTTCTGTATTCTAACATATTTGTTTAGACAATTTACTGTTGATGGGAATCATCATAGTGGATGAAATTATGGTCATACATTTAGTGTTCTCGATTATGCAGATGAGCAAGAGAAACCTGGTGGGGTGCCAGCTAGTGGGGTTAATAGGGGTGTTCGCTACATTTGCTAATGCCTTCTATCACTACTACCTTAGTGAACTCATTAATTCATTGTCAAAAGTGTTCAATCCTAAGGATCTAAGTCATTTGAAGTATCACATATACGCCATTCAAATACTAAAATAAACTTATTTTTGAAGCTTTAGAGAAAAAAATTGTATGGTATTATGGGGTTTAGATTAATTGTTTTTATATACAATTTCCAATTAATTGAATAATATCATTTTCAGGGCTGTTTTATTCATTGAGAAATACTTATAATAAAAAGGAACTTATAACATGTAATTACAGTTAATTGAACTAAATCAGTAAAAAATGTGTACTGATATAAAAGTCTTGGATTCCTCAAGTTATAATTCTAATTTTAACTAAAATATATATCATGCCTATTTTTATTAAAATATAAATTTTAACTTATGGAAAACAAAATCATTTTAGTTGACTTTTTTATTCTTAGTTTGGGGTTTTGATTATATTTGGATTAATTGCCTCACTTATATCGATTATTATTACTTTTGTAAATTTTATTTTGGAAATATATTATATTAAATCAAGTCAATTATTTGCAGATTAAAATCTTTTTATTTTTAAGGGAAATATGAGTAAAAAATAAACCCTCCTACCTTGAGAGATTATGATAAAACATTATATTTCTTCTTCTTCAAATAACATGGTAAAACATAAAAATAAATTCTCGATAAAAACAGATCCAACAAATTTATTTGTTAATTACAAACATAAAAACTGATGATTAAAATTACCAATTCTGTATATTAAATTATATACCGCACTTTAAGCTAGATAGTTTTTATTAATTTAAGATATTATAGTCTCTATAATTTTATTCTCAAACTAATATTTATATAGTCATATTGAAGACATCGGTATCACGGTAAGTATTTTAAAGCACTTACAAATACATTAAGGCTTTTTTTAAATTTAACTGTTACACTAGCTAGAAATTAAGACAATTTACTCATTTTTATGAGTTTATAAATTATAATTATGTAAAAAGAGTAAAAACGATGGGATTATTTCATCGAGCCAGATATTTCTATGATATTTACTGTGACATGTGTAGTGTTTTGAGAGTTGCGGAACAGCACGAGGGTCCCTCATGGAATTTCTATATAGCTATATTCTGATATTTGTGTGGCCATTCTGTCTTTGGTCTGCCATAAAATGTTACAACAAGATTCGAACAAATCAACGCATTCTTTAAGATTAGGTAATTATTAAAACTCTTATCACCCTCATTATTAGAAACAATTGTACATTTGTCACATTTCAAACATATTAATATTTTCTGTAACTTGGGTGCCTTACATCACACTTCACTTTCTCAACTTCACACTGAAATTGGACCTATCGGGAAATAGCGGGATTATTAAGACTGTGTTTCTAAGTCTAATTGCACTTACACCACTATTAAATACTATAACAAGGGTGTTTTGCGATCCCTCTCTAAAACAAAAGCTCTTTTGTTCTCGAAATAAAGTGGTAATTAAAATTTAGCTATAAAACACGATTCCCTCATTATCCATCAATAAATCTTATGCCTATTATAATATCGTGCTAATATATCCTCTTATAGAAACCTAAGGATTACTCAAATTTAATGGAGCAACTAATCGATATGGATAAGAATGATGCGGCAGGAGACTTGACAATGAACACATAACAAAATGGAGCTGACAAAACACATAGAAATTCATAGTAAATTTATGATAAGCTTACACAAACTGAAACTCTAAACAATTTGCTCTCTACTTTCACTGGTATTTGCATGTTAATGGACGATGTATTTGATTTATATTTTCAAAACTAGCTATCAACTGAAATCGTGGATCTTTTAGCTTAAAAGTAAGGATATTTTTATCATTAAATTATAATAGTGAGCTTTTATCAGAGGAAGTATTTAACAAGAAAGTAAAGCGAGTCTATTCACTAGATAGTTTCAATTAGAAGTACAACTACAATGAACAATTTACTTTCCCTCCAGATCTTGAAAAGAACTTCTAAAAGAATTTAGCTTTCAAGATCACTGAGTATTCAACTTTGATTTTCCAAAATCTCAGACTAAGACAGAAAATGAGTCAGGATATGTTTAGAGAGTCTCTACTGCCTTATAATAATACAAAAACACTGACTAAAAGTTTTGAAAAGACCAGTGCGAAAGGAGGCAAGCCCCTCATTAAGACTCACGATAAGAGATTCTTAATTAAGGAAGTAAAGAAAGAAGAAAGAGACTTCTTAATGAGTATTTTGCCTAAATATCACAGCCATCTCAAGAAACATCCAAATAGTCTACTAGCTAAAATTGTGGGTATATATGCAATTCGTCTTGGAGATAAAGATAAAGTCTATCATGTACTCATGGAGTCCCTTGATCCTATAGATGAATCATTCATTCGCTTCAAATATGATCTTAAGTTCTCGACGGTCAATCGTAGAGAGTATAAAAGCAGACAGGAAGTTAAAGTTGTCAGAGACGAGCTCCTCGAGAACAATCCTAACCTGGAGGAGCTCTTTCCAAAGAAGAAAGACCTCACTTCATTGCATGAGATCGATAAAAACAACTTAGGCGTTAAAAAGCTTGCCAGTTCTAATGGTTCAGATAGTCGTTCAAGAGACACGAAGTCTAAGTCAAAAATTGGTGTTAACAAGAAAACGAAGTCTATTGAATCAGGCGTCAATAACGATAGAGATAAGACCAAGAGTCAAACAAAAACTAACACAAATACTAACAGTGGTTCTGGAGACTAGGATGACTCGGAGGACGATGAAAGCGAAGATAATCAAATCTTAGCTGATGATGAAGAGATTGATGATGACATTGAAAATGATGAGAAGTTCAAGTAGATGGATTACGAAGAGTAGCTAGTATATAGAGAGTAGAAATATCTTTATAAACAACAGAGAATGTGGAATTAAGATCAAATGATAAACTTGAAGGAGAATCCGATACTTAAGGCTTAACTTATGGGGAAGCTTGGTCTTCTTAAGGATTCAGATTTCAAGTGCATGCATGATAGAAAGCTCCCTGTCACTTTTGATGATTGAAATTTATTCTCATTTCAAATTTACTCTGTAGAAACCATTTTAAACTTAATGTCATTAAGTATCTCTTATAACTTAATGATTTAGAGACTGTGGAAGAATTCATTAGAATCATAGAATCAGATGTGCGTTTCCTAGAAGGTCTAAGGATTATGGACTACTCTCTTTTCTTGATTGTTTTAGAAGTCCCCAGATATGATGACCATCTCAAAGCCCAAGGATCTAATGGCTCAGCAGACGGTGGTGAGGAAGAAAAGGTCTATGAAAATGCATTCACTGGCGATAAACATTCAATCATTAACTTCATCGACCCTGAGCTAAGGAAAAAAGATGAAGATTTATATAATAGACTAGATGAGCTCATTAAGTTTGGCAGATTTGTCATGTTTTCACCATCGAAGAGATTTGTGTATCTGATGGGACTTATTGATTATTTGGGCAAGTGGAATATGAACAAGCGACTTGAAATGTACGGCAAAAGCATTTATTTAATTAATAATAAATATATATAACCATTGATGATTATAGAAATTACAGCTACTAAGCACTAAAATTAAGCCCTTTATTTCTTTCTAATTTGAATAAATTCTAATATTATTGAAAAGCATATTGGCCCATTTCATAAGATAAAACACAGATTTCTCAGTCAAACCACCTCATGAATTCGCTAGGAGATTCTTGAGAAAAGTTAAACGTATTTTCAGAGTGCAAAAGAACCCCAGAAGTGGCATGATTTCGAATAACCAAAATCAAAGTCAGTATTTCAGTCAAAGCAATACTTTTTATTAAATTGATTCTCACAAATAATGGGGAACTGTTGCATACCTTTTAATCTTTCAAACTTAAATATAATTAGAAATAAATTATTAAATTAATTACTGGAGACATTAATATGCTGCATTTATCTAATAGCAGAGGTACTGCTTCTGGAATGCCCTATGGAACTTTACTAAGTTAAGAAGTTTTAAATAATAGATACACCCAGTTCAATGATAAGATGTCATTTCTAAAATTCTTTTTTTTTATTTATTGATAATTCAAACTATACTACGATACTTTAAGAAACAATCTTTAATTTTCTTAATTAAAATAAGTAATGTCCTTATATGAAGGAGGTAGCAATTAAGCACCAGGGAGCTTTGCATATAATCAAAAATAAGCAGTTTTTGCTTCTATGGTAAATAGCAGACATACAATGAACACAAATAACAACCAAATCGAAGAGGAGAAATACGAAGATGATAAATCTTAAAATGATGATTAAACTTATTGAAACAAAGTCAGAATAAACTCTATGAATCATCAATAATCTATTCATTTATTATATTACTACAAACCTTATTAATTCATGCCATAATTAGTCTATAAATTAAGTTTAGAGAAGCTAATCCTAAAATTAGTTTGTATTTATATACAATTATAGGATCATATTTTACAGGTTAAAATCATAAATAATGCCTTTTGATATTAAATAAATATATATTTATTAAACTATAAATTGTGTAGACTCTTTAATGAAGCAATATTTATCACAGTAAGCTCACTAATTTGATAGCTTAAACTCTACTGCCGCTCAGAAAGACTTGAGCTACAATCAAAGCAATCAATCTCACAAGTATTCTTCAACAAATGATCAATAATAACAGATGAACATGGTCTTCAAGAAATAGAGCAGACAGGGTTTTGGGGATGAAGATAAACATCATGAGCAAAATCTGATTAATAATAATGATGAAATTACTAGAGACTCTATTGATAAAGCTGATCTATTGAATTGTGTTTATATGTAAATTCCTAAATATTAATTATAATTAAATTGTGGGTATGTTCCTGACACAGAGGATAAACCTTTGCAACAAAAATAATCTAATAAAATGTAGGATATCGAGGAGTTGCCTGAGTTTGATGCCTCTCTAAGTTGCTAAATGAATTCTAATGGAGATCATTTTCAAAAATAACCCAATGACTTAATTTAATTAAAATCTCTTAATATAAACTATGCATATTATGAAAAAAGAAGTATGAAACTTTTGTAAAAAAATTTTAAATACTTTCGATCCAATGTGATTCAGGAATTTGATGCCGACGGCAAACCATCGTTGAGGTTTATTCCAAAAGTTCCAAAGGTAAAATCTAAGCCTAACACATCTAGCAATTTATTGCATTAAACTTAAATGCAAGACGTTGGCCAGGAAAATTCAAATGAGTACACAAACTAGTAGTAATCTCCTTAAATTAACAAAAACCTGATAAAGTAGCAGTATTAATAGAATTAAACCTCTGCTTAACTCATACATAACTCCTAGAATAATAGCCTCTCAAACTAGCCTTTGAGTGGTAACACAAATGAAATTGAAGAGAGCAAGGCAAGTTTGGCTGAAGATCGCAGGTAGCCCAGAAAATTCACGACTAAGAAAAATGCTCAATTGAATAATGGCTAATTTTAGCAACAGATTTAGTCGGAAGAGGTCAATAGCAGGCTAAATGAAATTGAGCTACCTAAGCGTATATTCGTTGAAGGTGCTTGTATTTTGAGAGTGAAGCGTAAGAGAGATGTTGATTATAATTTGAATATACCCCTAAACTACATGATTTGATTCCTTTTAACTATAGCTAGACTAAATTTACCTTGAGTATGACAAGCAAGGTACGTTGAAGAGAACTAAGTTCATCACAGAGACAGATTCGTTACAATCTTAACTTGCTAACTTTGGACTTGAAAATAAATCAGCATCTTCCTCACAACCATTCATACCAATCAAATCCTCTATCAAATAATAATTTTTCACCTAGACTCCAAGTTAAGTCTATTCAAGTCAACTTGAGAAACCTCAAAACCCCTCATCTAAACACGAAGTTGTCCTGCTTAATTCTTAAGATTCAGAAGAATTAAAAGGTGTTACACTGCGCAGGTTGAAGTTACCAGGGACAATTTGTAAGAAAAGTGATGAAAATTAGATCAAAGAATATTGCATGAATATCATAAATATGAAGAGAAATCAGAACAGGTTGCAATAGATTTAGGGTTCCAGGAAAATTACAAGTATTTAGAGTTAAGATGGATAATCGGAATAGTAGTAATAGAATAGTTTGCAAATTTTTGATTTTAAGGACATAGGTCACAATAGCTCTAATAAATTTATCATTATTATAAATATTTAATTTTTAAAAAATTTAAGATATCAAATTTATTAGATTAATTGGTGCAATAATTATCAAGGCAAATATATTTAAATGTAAGAGGTAAAGAAATATAATAACCTTTTGTCTAGAAATTTTAGCCATCACTTACTTATCTAATAAATTGAATATGATTAAATATATTGCATTTTTTCTTAAAAATAGATGAATTGTAATAATTCTGAAATAATTCATATATTAAATTAGATTAACTTGTATTTATAAATATATGATAGATATTTACATCTGTTTTAGGAAAAATAAAATGTAATTTCTGATATTAATCGAATATAAAAATTGAATAAATAATTATAAATTTTGTGATTAATTTATTTCTGCTTATTACAATTAAAATGTTGGTAAATCGAAATGCAAAAGGGCAAGGATCCCATCATGTAAACCTGTTCTCGAATGATCATTCTAATTTCCTACTAAGATCAAATCATACAAGTGGCTATTCAGCTACGACTCTTTTGAGAAGTTAAACCTAGGATGGGAAACAGGGGAATAGACAGTAAAGTTAGCATATGAATCCACAATAAAGTTATAATAATGGGGGTGGTGTTTTTGGATTGCAATAAAATCAAAATAGTAATCGAGATATTAAAGACCTTTTAAATTTAAAGCCTGATCTTACTCTTAAACCAAGTTATTTGTATAAGGAAATAATAGGCATGAATCTATTTTTTTGTTAGTTATAAGTTTACAGCTTACAACCCATTGTTAAACCCTCAATTCTAATACCAAAGCAATCTATTGTAAAATTCAACTCCTTTGTTGAACATGAAATCTTAAAGCCATAACAATTCAAGAAACCTCATTCAAGCAAACTATGAGATAAATCATCTTTCAGTGCGATAAAACAAATCAATGAGACAGCAAGCTGTAATATCCAATCCTCACAAGCATTTCTATTAAAATTAGAGTTCAGCCTAAAATATCGACAAATCATTATATGGATAAACTTATAGTAATAAAAGTAGTACAAATAAAGAATTAGGAAAGAGTAATAAAAGTGGGGGAGTCAGCTTAATGCAATCCAATGTATTGCAAAATATTAAAAATTAATAGTTGTATACATAGGTTGGGAAGACATTGAAAAGCAAAAATTAACTTTCTCAGGATGCTTATAAACTTGAATTAATTTTTAGATTGTTTTCATTTAGTCTTATTTTATTTTAGTTCAGAACCTGCATCAACAGACTACTTATAACTTGGAATAAATGTCATAAGATAGGAAAAGCAAGACCTCAATAACCTGAATGATTACTATAGACCACGACAACTAAAATAAATGCTTATTCGTTAATAGCAGTCAATTCCATTACTTGAATAAAATCCTTCTCAAGCTCAATCTGTACCATTTTTACCTAGAGGTTCTTCAACTGTATTCAATTCTTAAGATGAAAACATGATAAAAATAGTAGATGATACTGGAGTTACAGAACGTTAAGTTCCCTTAATAGAAACCCCTTAAATAACTCATAGTAAAAAAGCTACATTTTACTCTAAATCTAACTTTTAAGAAGCTTCTTCTTCAAGAAACAAGTTTAACATGAAGCCAAATAATACACATCAATAATAAAGTATGTCCTCCGCTCTTAAACCCCAAAACACCAAATTTAATTTACTAAATTAACCCCAAAACCCCCGACCCCCTTCTCAAGGAAGCTAGAATTTGATAAAGTATATGCAATCATTTACTCCACAGTTATAAAGTGCTGAAACTTCACCAGCTAGGAATAAATTCTTAATTACACCAGAAATATATAAACAAATTTAGAATGAAGAAAAGCTTAAAAGTTAGCTTAAAAATCAACCTAACATGATATAAATACGTAAAAGGATGTTTGAGATAAAAAAGAATCAAAAGAAGATGAATTTTACTAATAAAATAAAACAGAAGCTTTTTAAATTGTTTATTAAATTGATATTTTTTTCCTATAAGATGCCAAGAATAGATTTTACATTGAAATTAGATGCTTATCATGCAAGTGGTGATAACTGCTTGCATTGCAAAAGAAATGCACTGCACCCTCATATTTATTAATATAAATGTGAAAATCATCATAATCATTAAGAATGCAATCAAAACCCCAAAACCCTTTCAGTAGTTTGATTGAGTTTTTGATTGATAAAAGTAGACTATTAACGCATACTTTATTAGGGTTTTAATAGGGTTTATGTAGGGGTTTAATGTTTAAATATTAGTAATTTAAGTGAGTATATGCGAGGTTTGGGGTCTGTTTATGACAGTGAGTATATAGGTTTATTGTTTAAGTTGCGATATGGATGTGATGAATATAGTGAATAACTCAAGCCTGTTCTGAATTATACGTCTATAGCAAGGCTACTTCATAAATCTCCTGCAACTGTGAGGTCTCACTGTCTATTAGCATTGAATTTAAAGAGATAGCAGCTTAATTTTAAGCCTATAAGACTTCTAAAATTTTAGCAGCATCATATTGATTATCTTATTAATGATAAGACTCTTAAATGCTGGGCTCATTTCTCTTTTGCCTAGAGGGCTGTGATGTTTTATCGCCAATTTCTGAGCTTCATATCTCTGGTTAATCTATAGCTAACATTTATAAAAATAATGGAATATCTTACAAGACAGTCAATCGCATTAAGAGAGTGATTGACTTTAATGTTTCATTTTATAAGATTAATTTAAATTATATATTCGATTTAATGCAGAGGTCTTAAGAGCATAATATAAAGTTCATACACGCTGATGAGGCAGTGTTTTACATTCAATACCTTTATATCAAGGTCTTGGTACAAGAGGTATAGTAATATTGAAGTTTATGACTAAAAGTTTAAGGTGTAAACTCATTCTATTCTTGGTGGAATAAGTGAAGATAGTGGTCTCGAGACTTATGTTATTCATCCTCGTTCTATAAAGACTGGATAATATATTAAGTTCTTGCAATAACTCAGAGATAAGTACGCTGACTAAGAGATTATTTTTTTCGTTGATAACTTGTCTGTTCATAAAACTAAAGACTCAAGGAAGGAATATGAAAGGTTAAACATAACACCTGTATTTAATGTTCCTTACAGCCCTTTGTTCAATGGAATTGAATTATATTGGGGGTTATTGAAAGGTCATTATATGAAATTGCTTTTCTACTATCTGATTCATGATTTAAAGATAGATACAGTCGATTTTATTAAGAGTGCTGCTAAAAGAGTCAGTGATGATAAAGCTAAAGTGTGTGCAAGAGAAGGTAGATTTTGTGTTTATGAATTAGTTTTAGATTTAAACGAATGATTAAGTTCACATTTTAAATTTGCCCGTAAAGGGATTTGGCTTCCTTTTTCTTCCTCTTAGGGCTTGCTTGGGCCTATGTTTCTTCTCTTAGTTCTAGCTCCTGCATCTATGTTCATCTCTTCTGGCTTTTATAAATCTTTGAAGAGTCTCTTACTCAATTCATGTTTTACTTGAGACTTTCTCTCTCTGTTTAATTTGCTGCGCTTTTCATCAAGTATATAGCAGTACCAGGTTTTCTATAAAGTTAGAAGGCTAAGCTTACTTGAGATGAAAGGATGCTTTTAAATCCCTACAGCCAGGTATCACTTATTTTAATACCTTGCTTCTCTTTTTCTTGAGGAGAGATGCTGTAGCGTTTCTTAAGAGCTTCTTAAATAACTTCATTAAGTACTCAGGTTTCAGAGTTGCAAGAACACC